>CM046665.1:108177446-108226184 GCA_025594165.1 Tamias sibiricus | reverse complement strand
ACCCTTTAAAATTTTTTAAATAAATAAAATAAACAAAAACAAGTCAAAGCCACTCTTTTAGACAGGGCATGCGCCTTATTCAGCTGATTCCAAAGAGTTCTGCCTTGCTTACAAAGGGAAATGCACTGATCTTTAGGGTTTAATTTCTCTTTCAAATGTATTTCCACAACTGGAATCTTTCTTTCTCCTGGATTATAGTTTCTCCTGAAGTAGTGTCCTCACACAGAAAAATATTTTTAAAAAGAAGAATAAAAAGGAAAAAGAAAACCACCACATGATTAAGTTTCAGAATATTTATTGCAAAACACCCAAAAGTTCAAAGAAGGTGAATAATTCCAGTTGTTGAAGTACTTGAAAGAGAGTTAAAACCCTAAAGATCAGTTTTCCAAACTTAGGTAAACATTAGAGAGAGGCCTACAAGAAGCTTGAAAACAAATGTTAGCTAGCTGAACATAGGTGTATTTTTATATTGTATATTTGTATAGTGTGCTTGCAAAACAGCAAGGAGATTAGCTTTGAGGGAAGTAGAAGGGAAATTATTAAATGAGGAGTTGGAAATCATCCTTTTGGTCTAAAAGAGAATGATTGGAATATGGTAATCCTTGAATTATTATGTGTGATCTTCACATTACAGCAAAGTAAGAAAAAAGCCAGATAGTTTATTGAATGAGGTACTTAGATTGTGGATGATGCCAAAAGGAAAAGTAGGTTAATATATGTCCACAGCATCGGCAAAGAATATGGGGGACTATGGGAATTCTCATGCATTGTCCACAGATAACAGCATCTGGCAGTGATTATGCCAGTACTTACACAAAACTAAAACTAAATATACACATAATTAGGATCCAGCAGTTATACCTTGGAGAACACACACACACACACACACACACACACACACACTCCTGGAACTTCTTGAAAAATTGACACTAGAAGAGATTGAAATGAGGAGTTCATTGGCAGGGCACTATACTTTCCTGTGATTGAGGATAGCCGAGTTTTGTTTATAAAACTTGAGAATAATAAGAATAATAGTAGCTTTTCATCTTTTTTTTTTTTTTTTTGTAATTTGTACATTTAATTAACTTCTGACTCTTCTGACAACATCCTTCAGGTCCTGTATGACTCTGTTAAAAAACTACAATTTGGTATGGTTCATTGATGTGCATGTGTGTGCTGGGGGAAGGATGTTCAAATAAATAATCTGTAGTCAGAACAAGGGAATTGATCACCAAGTAGAAAACACAGATGCTTTACATTTTATATAAATAACTTATTTTTCTCCCTCAACCTGATTCTAAGTATCTGAGAAGGGGGGGGGGGGGGGGGGGGGGGGGGGGGGGGGGGGACTCTGACAATCCTAAACTCCTACTGTGTGGCAAGGCTCTGAGTTGGATGTGTGGGTCATTGAATTGGATGTGCAGTCCAGACCCACCTTCTTTAAAGGTCGAGAAGACAAGAAGTCATCAAAAATATTATATAGAGAATGTAAATGCCAAATACACTCTACTGTTCATTATATGTAAAAAGAACAAATTAAAAAAATCATACAGAGAAAAGAATAGCAATGGTATTATTCCCAGATACTCTAGAGACATAGACCAAAATCAGAGTGGGAAATGATGAAAATTTTCATGTATAATTTCTGGACACCTTGTTAGAAGAATTAGGAAGAAAAAACCCAATCCAAATGAAACAAAACAAAAACAAAAATGCTTCCTTGGTCAGAAGTCCCTACAGCAAGACTAGAATGCTAGTTAATGGTGGCAACACACAGAAAACCAAAGTTGACCATCTTCAAAGAAGATTCCCTCTGCGCTCTTATCAGAAGTTTCTACTAAATGGTACAGTAAATGCTGTTCTTTCCCTACTTCTATAGCCCATCAGGGTTCCCGGTTGGGTTGTGAACATCAGGATCAGTTGGGTTTTCAGGCAGAAGAATGCAAGCCTTTTAGACTTATAGGGGCCAGTTAGTGTTAGATGTCTTTCCTTCTGCACATCATTTGGATTTTCCTGTTCTAGCCCTTATGATTGCTGTCATGTGATACACATCATGTGAAAACACATCATGTTCTTCTCTAATTCTACTTTGATTCCTGCCTTTGCCTGAGCCTCTAAAATTCTGTTCTTCAATGCTAGTCATAAAATCTAGGATAAAGCCAACTGCTATACTCTATCCAAAAATCTTTGCTCACCTGCTTGACTAGAAACTTCTGTCACCTGTAAACACAATCATCTGATATCAAAGACACCCACCAGGCATTCACTACTGCTTGCTTGCTTTAGATTTAGGAGGCATTGACACATGGTTGGAACTCTAAGCTCTGGTATTCAGTTGCCAGATACTGGACCCAGTCACTGATTCTGTTTGACTTTTGCAAATTACCCCAAGTTCATGCACTCCAGTGATATGGAGACAATAATGATAGTTTCTATGCAGTGAATTGCTACAAGGATTAAAACACATGTAAAATATGCAAAACTGCATTTGGCATATAGTGACTATAGTTTTGTTCCCTGATCACCATGCTGCTGATCTAGGTTTTCCTGCGAGATCAGAGGGCATAAAGGATTCTGTTCCCATTTATTGCAAACTCTCTTATACCTATTAATTTTGACTATAAGTTGCAATAAAGTCTAATATTTAAGGATATATGTATTTTTAAAAGGAGCTGTCTGACTTTTATTATAATATTAAAATTATTTTTAAAAAACTCTTTTTAAAAAAAGGACTTTAAATGTCAAGAAATACAATGACCAGTATTCCATAAGTTTTAATTCTCAAGCATTCATGAATCAGGAACAAATATTGGTCAAGGATCCAGATGGGTTTGTGGTCAGTGAGGTAGGGGCACTTGCTCCTTGCAAAGTCTAAATGGTTTTCTATAACACTGGAACATTTTGTTGGGTGCAAATCAAGAAGTTGTTCATATATACATAAGTGTGTAAATCTAATATTCACCTTTTGTATAATGCTCTCTCAGTTAACACTTTGGTAATATTCCTTCTGTCAAGTGCAGAAAGAGTAGGTTGGATTGACAGGGAAAGGACAACCTTTAACAGGGGACACAAATGAAAAGAAGAAATATAATGTGGGTGGTAATTGAATGATGAACAAGATCTTTATAAAAAGCCTTCACTTTGTCAAAAGATAATAGGTGTCGTTGAGTGCTTTGTAATTGCTTCTCATTAAAAAATTGCAAAAGAATTGGTCAAGTGAAAATGTAAGATATTTTATTATCTCAAAACATTAAGTTGATTTAAAGTTAGCAACTTATAAAAAGATCCAATTTCTTTTTCTTAAATATTTTTCTAAAATCTCCCCTATAGAACCAATTTTTAAAAAACATTCTTCTTCTTACTACCATTTATATTATGTTGTAGTACATGGAGTACAAATGTTCAAAGTAAATGTTCAATTTGGAACTACATATTATAAATCAAAATAAAAAGTGCAAATATGTGTATATACATTTTTTTTTCTTTATCTAATGACCATTTTTCCCTTTCAACTATTCATGTAATTTTCTTCTTTTGTTTTCATGAATAACAAAATTGATTCAATTTGTTGGCAAGATGAAACAAAGCAATCAAATACTCAAGATGTCTTTGTTTCTTATGGAAGCTCTGAACAGCAGCCTGTGTTACATCTAGTCCAATATGATGGCACCTAGTTTCATGAGACCATTAGGCATGTGGAATGTGATTGGTCTGAATTTACATATGGTGTAAATGTAAAATACACAATGAATTTCAAATACTTACAACAAAATAAAGGATAGAAAACACCTGATTAATAATTTGAAATGTGTTGCATGTTGAAATGACATTTTTTTTATATTGTGCTAAATAAAATATATTGTTAAAATAAATTTCTTTGATTCCTTTCTGCTTTTTGAAGTGTGGATACTGGAGATTTTTAAATTTAAAAACTCACCATGTCACAGATAACTCTTTGTACCTTACCTTTTATTTCTGTTAGACTATACGGATAGAGACTATCCTTATAATTTTCTAGACAGACTTAAAAATTATTATGATTTGAAAAAACAATACTAATACTAGTGTATCAAGGAATGACATCCACCCTGATATTTAATGTCCTATCCCATATTCACAGTGGAAGACATAAAATTATTAAACGGATATTGTCCAAAAACATCACTGCACATGCAAATTGGCATTGTCTAAAAAATTATGAATGCCAGACAACTTGAGTTCCAAATTTCTGCCTGCTTGTAGCCCTCCAAGCTACTGACTTGCTTTGATAGGTTATTAGGCTTTCTTGTCAGATCCTGAACCTGAATTCTTCATATTCCCTAACACTTGTTTTTTCTTCAGGTCTTACTCTTACCTTCTCTCTCAGATTCCAGGGCACAAACATCTCATGGGCCACACGTTCCGTGCCCATGTAATGATTTTTGCATAAAAATAAAGGAAATGTCTTCAGCTATGTTATTTATACTAATACATTTCAAACTTAGATGTACTCACAATGTTAGGTGTGTGGTTGTTCAGAACTTTATGATATTTTCTCTGTGGGTATATGTGAATTCTATCTGAAGTGTATTCATGTGACAGAGAAGCCACAAAAGGGAAAGTATTTCTGGATCTTCATAAAGGATGTGTTTTGTGAGTTAATACTTGACTTTCATAAGACTCTTTTCCCCCAATGACTCAACACTGTTTGGTAGGCAACTTTAGTCATCACTTTACAAAATAGGCAATCTATTTCATTAATCATAGTAGCGACAATGCCCAATCTTTATGTAACACTCACTGACACTTCCCATTGCCAATTTTTAAGAGGTAGTTTCCTATTCAGAAGGATGACTAAAATTTGAATATTTGAGCCCCATCTGGGATAGACTGTACCAGAGACACCATATGGACTGGAAGAGAGTAATTGAATAAAAGGACATTTTTATCCTCCTACATAATCAAAACCACAACCGTTCATTAAAAAATTGGAACTTAGGTAAACATAATTAAGTCAATACTGTAGGATACACTTTTAACAAAAACACATATATTAATACTCATACACTAATCTGGATCTAGTCATTCTGAATTTAGCTTGAATACAAAATCCTCACTGGATTTGTTTACTTTGTTTATTTGTTAGAAGTTGGCTTTCAAACCCTTCAGTAGATCTACTTGGTATTTCAAGACTGCTAAAATTAGTGTAGGTAAAACTTTAGATTTTGTTCTGAAAGGGTCAAACTAAAGTCATAGCACAAGTGCACTGGCATTTTTACTGCCCCCCACCCCTGACCCCTACACACAAAAAAGGAATTTCAGAGCAGGAGTTAACTCTACATATTATCTGGACTGGAAATATTTTTTACAGATTAGGAAACTGAGTGATAAGAAGTTAAAAGACTCAGGGCTGGTCTTGCCACATTGAATTCAGGCTCTTGCATCCTGTCCAGTGTACTGTTTTTGTTTATTTTGCTATATTTCTTCTCTTTGATATAGTAGAAGTAAAAAGAACTAGAAGTGCATTTTTTTTAATTAATGCAAAATAGGGGATTTTTTTCAATTTTATTCATGTAAATGAGCAGTAAATTATTATTGGCATTTGATAGCAAATATGAGCTATCAGCAACTTAGTTTGCTTATAATAGTGCTGTACAGAACTACTACATATATTACAAGTTACTTGTTCTAGCAAATTTAAACAACTTCCTTCAGAATTAGCTGTAACTATTTGGTTGCAGTTTCTGAACAAGGTGTGTGAATGGATTTGATGTAACACAAATGGACATAATGGGTGGGGAATAATTATTTTTTTGAATCCGTGGGGGAGTTAGGAGTAGATTCAAGGCTGCACACAGGAAGTGACAGTCAGTTGACAGTTAAGATGGTGAACTTTTCTATCAGAAAACCTGTTCTCTTTCTGAACTTTGATTCCAAATAGCATTATCTGCTGCCCTCTGGTGGTCTTATGAACCACTGTCTGGGAATGCAAAAAAGTAATTTTCACCCGTTCAATAACAAAGAAAATAGAACATATAGTTTCACAAATCAGTAATAATAGATTTTTTTCAAAACAAAGTAAAAGTTTAGTTCTGAAATTGTGTATACATGTATATATACACACATCTATACATATATACCATACATAATACACATAGATATGTATATACAGTACAATATACATGTGTGTGTGCATTCAATTGTAAAAGTTCAGAAATACACACATATCTTTAAAAAATATTTTTAGCTGTAGAATGGACACAAATACATAATACCTTTATTTATTTATTTAGTTTTATGTGGTGCTGAGGATCAAACCCAGTGCCTCACACATGCTAGGCAAGTGCTTTACCACTGAGCCACAACCCCAGCCCCCACACATATCTTTTTAATTCAAACTGTTGTCTTACATCACATTTGATTTTAATTTTGGGCAGAGTTTCATTGGGTTTGTTTCAAGATTCAGCAAAGTTAAAAACATATTCACTGGCCGGGGCGCGGTGGCGCACGCCTGTAATCCCAGCACTTTGGGAGGCTGAGGCAGGAGATCGCGAGTTCAAAGCCAGCCTCAGCAATGGCGAGGCACTTAGCAACTCAGTGAGACCCTGTCTCTAAATAAAATACAAAAAAGGGCTGGGGATGTGACCCAGTGGTCGAGTGCCCCTGAGTTCAATCCCTGGTACCAAAAAAAAAAAAAAAAAAAAAAAAACATATTCACTGTTTTTTCTTGTTGAGCCTGTTGTTTTTTTCATGACATATGGTGCCCCTGATTTAGCTTTAACAATATCTTTTCCCAATGATTTGTAAATTTACATTTCTTCTAATAATTCCCAAAATGGCAAGCCAAAGTTCTAACTCTTCTGATTTCTTTACATGTTAATTAGACCTAACAAGAAACCTGGTCTGTGTTTACTGTAATCCCTGTTTTTACAATGAGAACCAGTTTGAAGAAAGGTTCTGAGACTTTAGTAGAGATTATAGGGCTGGTAACTGGCTGTTTGGAAATTTGAGTTCGTGTAAGTGGAAAAATATATGCTCTTCTACCTCTATACACATTAATGCCATCTACAGACAATAGCCATTTCTCTCTTAAATGTATTCACAAGACCTTCAAAAAAACCATTGTATAATGTTCTACCTTTCCCATAAAACTCATTTCCCCAACTTTATTCTCCATCTTGTTTAATGGCACCATCATTTACCTACTAACCAAGTCACCAGTCCTCTACGTGACTCTTACCTTCTCCTCATCCCCATTAGCCCATAAATTACTATGCCCTTTTAATTTTGAGCTTTGATCACTCCTCAATTAGCTTTCTCCCCTGCTATCACCTTAAAGTGACCCACACACAAAGTACAAACAGCACCTTAAATACACACTTGCTCCTTCCCATTAAACCAGTCCCTACACCAATGATAGCATGATTCTTTCCATGCACAAATAAAATAATGGAGTGTTAAAAGTCTCCTCTTTTTTTCCAATGTCACTTGTTATTCCTCATCCCCTTCAAATCTAGTATTTAGCTCCACTGCTCATAATAATCCCTCCATTCCTTCACTCAACAAAAGTTTGTCAAGTGCTAATTTTGTGACAGATTCAAGGGATATTGGGGAAAGAGACTTAAGAAACTTACAGCCCCAATAAAGAAACAGATAATATGTTAACCATTGTAAGTATTGCAGGACAACAGGGTTCACAGAATCTAAACTTGCTTAAGAGAGTTTGCAAAATCTACAGTGAAACATTAATGAGCTAAGTGTTTAAAGAGAAATGAGTTTGTCATCAGAGTATGGATATGGCATTTACAAACAGAACAAATCATAAGATTGCAAAGGTAGGAATGATCAGAACTGGCTGTTAAAGGTGATGATTTTTGTAATTTGCTAAGTGGAACAGCAATGAATAACAATTATGTAATTTTAGGTAGCAGAGCAATTTGGACTTGTAAAAGATGACTTTCTCAGCAATTTGGAAGTATGGGAGTGGAGAAGGTAAAGATAGGAAGTAGAGAGTTTATAAGGAAAATCAAGAGGGGATGATGAGTGCCTGATCTAGGAGACTATAGGCATAATAAACAGATGTTAAAACACTTCCAAGAGGCCCAAATTGCAATGTTACTTCTTCAAAGTATTCAATATTTTGCACATGAATGCACTCTGTTAATCATAGTTGAGATAATTAATAAGGGAAAACATTTATTTTGGCTCATGGTTTCAGTTTGTGATCTCGTGGCTCTGTTACTTTGGGCCCTGTTACTTTGGGCACATACATCATGGCAGGAGCACACGGCACAGAAGATCTGTTCACCTCATGGCATTCAGGACACAAAAGAGAGTACTAGGAAGGGGCTGGGACCCTAACATCCTCTTTAAAAAACAACAACAAAACAACAACAACAACAACAAAACTTCCTCCTAATGGTTCCAAGGCTTCTCGATGACAACAAGCTGAGAGTGTAAATACATGAGCTTTTAGAAGAAACTCCAGATCCATACTGTGGCACAACAAAACTACAACAATGCCTGCCTCAAGTAAATGCTCAACAAGTACACACTGGATTTTGGGAAGACAAAAGTATAACTGGAATATTTTTTAGTTCTCCTAATCCCTCTTAAAAACAGACATAATATGTATTCTCATCTCACCCCTCTTCTGCCAAGTTAATTCATTCTCTAAGTATCCATTCTTTACCTTGAATACATTCCTCATTATAAATTTTAAATATTTTAATTATTTGTACACATCTGTTACCCCTAAAAGATTGTGAGCTCTTTAAGTATGCCGATGCCATTTTATATTTATGTGTGTATGGCTTCCATGTCCAGCCTTTTTTTTTTTTTTCCTGTCACTTTGTTGGTACTGAAGTGTTTGGGACTATGTCTGCCAAGGGATAAAGATTTGACTGCTTTACCACACCTTAAAGGACCGGGCTAAACCAAGGGGTGTGGCTATGACGTAGCGTGAGAGGCTGAACCGCCTTGCTTGCTGATTGGTTAGTTCTAGGCCTATTTAAGTCAATGCTTGTTCAATAAAGCGAGTTGTTCTCCGGGACATCCCGTGAGCTATATACAAGACTTTCTAGGTGTGGCGTGTTATCTGTTCAAACAGACAGAGGTAAGGCATCTAGCGATTTCTGTTCTTAAGCTCATTCTCGCCGAGTAAGCTATATTTTCTTGCTGGCAAGAAAAAAACTTCCTGTTAGGGCCCGATAGGAAGATAGCTTAGAACTCGGCCCCTTTCGTAACTCAGCTACCCCGGCAGGTTGGCGCCCAAACGTGGGGCGGGAACAAGGAAAAAATTATCGGTGAGCTTAATAAGGTTAGAGACACAGCGTCTCTTTCGCTGGCAGAAATCCCCTTTTATTATGGGACAAATCTTAACATTCAGGAAGTCAGGAGACCCAGCCCTCGAGGCATGGCGAGATATTTTGAGAAAGCAAGGTCTCCAAATATCTGACAGTCAATCGGAGGTGATCTGGAGTTCATTAAAACGGGCGGCTCCCTGGCTCCCAAAGTCTGATTTTGATTCTTGGAAGACTTGGGACGAAAATAACACAAATTTTAAAGGGACCGAGAAATTGAGTACGGGGAATCCCCGCCTCCGGGAGTTTATCCAGCTTTATCCGCCCTAAAAGCGTACTCGCTTTTACAAGAAAAACAAACACCTAATTTTTCCCGGTCCCGCGAATTTAAAGAAATCTCACTCCAGGGAATTAGAAACTACAGCCCCTCCTTTAGAGAGATCTGACAAGGTCCCTGAGAACAAAGACCTTCAACCACGTGGCTCGAAACTTTCTGAAAGTGATCCGCCATTTTCTGAATCAGCTCGTATTAAGCCTTTGGCGCCATTACCATACCAAGAGGCGCCAGCGCCCTCTAGTGGGCTTTCACCTGTAATGGCATTTCCAGTTAATTTAACAAAACTTCCTATAGCTAAAATCACTCAAAAAGCTAATAAAAATCTGGCCACATTTATTGAGAAAGTAGAAAAAGGCCTTCAAAGAAAAAACTTCCACCTAATGACCAATTTACAAAAATGTTAGTTTGGGAAGAAATGACCACAAATCACAAGCTGGCCTATGCTAAGTTAAAAGATAAATTTATAAAAAGATGGATTATTACCACCAAAGATGTGGGTTCAACAACTCACCAGTCTCAGATATTAAACACTCCATTAATGCTCGTACTAAGATATTAACAACAGTTTTAAATGGAAAAGGAACCTATTTTAAATACGGACGACAAGGCTATTTTAAGAAAGACTACCCCGATGGTCTTGATCGGCCTCCAGAATGCTCCCCTGGCCAGATCTCAAAAGATTTAACCTTAATTGTTATTGATATTAAAGATTGTTATTTTTCAATACCTCTTCATCCAGATGATTATGAAAAATTTGCATTCTCTGTCCCATCAACCAATTGTCATAAGCCAGATAAAAGATATAAATGGATAGTGCTCCCTCAAGGTATGGCTAATAGCCCAGCTTTTTGTCAATATTATGTTTCATGTCTTCTGTCACCATTAATGAAAACACAGCTTACCTTATATGTCTATATGGATGACATCATCCTGGGAGCTGCTGATGTCCAACAACTAAACTCTGCTTACTTAACCCTTCGAGAGCTCTTAAAAAAAAGGAAGATTACACATATCCAATGATAAAATACAAACTATTCCTCCCTTTAAAATATTGGGGACAAAAATTAGCCTAGACTCTGTTTGTCCTCTCAAACCCCAACTTCTCATTCAAAAATCTTATTCCTTGACAGAGTTACAAAAGCTATTAGGAGAGCTAAACTGGTTAAGACCTTGGCTTCATACCTCTACTGAGGATTTATTACCTCTCTTTGAGTTGCTACGGGGAAAATCCCCCTCTGATGTGATTTTACTAGAAGAGAGTCATCTGTCAATATTACAAAAAGTCCAAGATGCCCTCAATTCAGCCCAATTGGCTCGATACCAACCAAAGCAACCTCTATATTTATGGATTTTCTCAGGTGCTAAACTCCTGACAGCTGTGCTCACCCAGATGGGAAATCCATTAGAATGGATACATTCCTCTGTGGGAGGAGCACCTCGAGTTTATTCCCAATTAGATCAATTAGCAGATCTTGTAATAAAAGGAAGAGATACATCATTGAGGCATTATGGAAAAGACCCAGATATTTTAACAATTCCTTACCGTTTGTCAGATTTTGAATGGATACAGAGAAACAACCCTAGAGTCTCCTATGCATTAGAAGGATTTCTAGGAAAAGTTGACTGTCATTACGGGTCAAGCAAATGGACTTCTTCTTTCCCCAAACTGGAGTGGACTCCCCCCATCTTGTTTTCTAGCAAGCCACTCCCCAAGGCAGTAAATGTTTTCACAGATGGAGGAAAAGAAGGGTCAGCAGTTGTAATATTTCATCCATCCTCAGGCCAAAGGACACAATACTTTGAAGCAGTTACTGGTTCTGCTCAATTTAAAGAATTATATGCTGTTGCATTAGCCTTGACCCATGTCCAAGAGCCTATGAATCTTTTCTCAGATAGTTTATATGTAATTAACCTATTACCTACTTTAAATGCCTCATATATAAAGATAGATAATAATCCTATCACCCCTCTGATGATCCAGGTTCGATCCCTGTTAAAGGGGCGTAATGAACCTATGTTCCTCCAACATCTTAGGGGACATCAAGGCTTATCTGGGCCCCTATCTGAGGGAAATCAGGCCGCTGACCATTTGGCCACCACAGGTGTATTAACAGTTACAGTTCCATATCAACAAGACCTTCAGTTAGCTCAAGGTCTTCACAACCTTACTCATTTAAATTGGAGAGGTCTACATAATAAATTTCCTTTAGTTCCTATAAAAGATTTAAAAAAGATTATAAGGACATGTAAATCTTGTTTGCCCTTCTTACAGGTCCCACCTCTCCAGTCCCCTGGGGTAAATCCCAGAGGCCTAAGGCCCAACGCTATCTGGCAAACTGATGTAACCCATTATGTGCCATTTGGAAAATTAAAATATATATTTATGTCCATAGATACTTATTCACATGCTTGTTGGGCCACGGCACATTCTGGAGAAAGGGCTAAACATGCTGAAAGTCACTTTTTACAATGCTTTGCTATTCTTGGATTGCCAAAACAAGTTAAAAACTGATAATGGACCCTGTTTTGTAAGCAAATCATTACAAAAGTTCTTCCAAAAAACTTGGCATATTAAGCATACCACAGGGATTCCATATAACCCAAAAGGACAAGCCATAATAGAAAGACATAATAAAACCTTAAAGGACCAATTAATAAAACAAAATGGGGGAAGCAACCCCCATGACCAGTTGAAAACAGCTATGCTTGCTTTAAATATTTTAAATTTTTCCAAACAGCAGCCTCTATCTGCATTTCAGAGACACTGGTCTAACCAAACGCCTTATATAAAAGTTGAGGTCCGATGGAAAGACCCATTAACTGGAGTCTGGAGAGGTCCTGATCCATTAATAAGTGCTGGCAGAGGTTTTGGATGTGTCTTCCCAATGGGGGAGCAAAACCCTATATGGGTGCCTGCCAGAGATCTCAAATATTGCCAATCCGACCAAAATGACTACCCAGGAGCACAAGCTCTTGAGGAGTGATCCTTTCTTTTTCCACAGAAATGAAAAAAACGTGACAAAGCTCCTGTCCTGCTGTGATTAACCTTCTCATCACATCCATTTCGAAATTCATCAAAGACACTATCCTGGACTCCTTCTTGGTCAGCATCTCAACCCTCTGCGATGAGAGAAGAAGGACTGTGCCATTCCTGTGACAATTATCTGGACTTTATGCTGGACGACTTCCTTTGGACTCTGAGAGAAGAGCGCTATATCTTAGGACAATTATTTAGACTTTGTGCTGGACGGCTTCCTTTGGACTCTAAGAGAAGAGTCCCCATTCCTGTGACAGTCATCTGGACTTTATGCCAAAAGGCTTCCTTTAAACTGAACTAAATAGATGGACTTTCTCTTTTTGGTGAAATCCTTGCTAAATGGGTAGACTTTCTCTTTTGGTGAAATCCTTGTTAAATGGGTGGACTTTTCTCTTTTTGGTGAAATCCCTAATTGTCATTGTCTTTGTGTGCACCTTTAGCCCTATAGAACTGGCCAGATACAGCTGGGTGGTCTACTGTCACGCTGAGCTATAGCCCTATAGGCTTGGCCACGGTCCTTAACAGGATGCAGAGGTATGCCATCCAGTCAAGCCTTCCCAAAGGTGACTGTCATGTCCCGTGTGCTCCCCTTGGCCACCTGCTGGCCCTAGGCACGTCCACCTAAAGTGCTAGAGTGATAGCCAATAACAGGTAAGATTTTTCCCAAAGAGGAGAAGTCGACCTAGATGGGCACACTCTCTATGAGTTGGACACCCTAAAAGATGGGACATCCCATTTAAAAATAAATGGAGAGACCCATTTTTTAAATAAACAAAAAAAGGGGAATTGTTGGGACTATGTCTGCCAAGGGATAAAGATTTGACTGCTTACCACACCTTAAAGGACCGGGGCTAAACCAAGGGGTGTGGCTATGACGTAGCGTGAGAGGCTGAACCGCCTTGCTTGCTGATTGGTTAGTTCTAGGCCTATTTAAGTCAATGCTTGTTCAATAAAGCGAGTTGTTCTCCGGACATCCCGTGAGCTATATACAAGACTTTCTAGGTGTGGCGTGTTATCTGTTCAAACAGACAGAGGTAAGGCATCTAGCGATTTCTGTTCTTAAGCTCATTCTCGCCGAGTAAGCTATATTTTCTTGCTGGCAAAAAAAAAAAAAAAAAAAACTTCCTGTTAGGGCCCGATAGGAAGATAGCTTAGAACTCGGCCCCTTTCGTAACTCAGCTACCCCGGCACTGAAGAATAATAGCATTTAAGAATATTCATTCCCAAGATGAGCCATTAAAAATTTATGTGTACAATGAATCAAAATGCATTCTGCTGTCATATATACCTAATTAGAATTAATTAATTAATTTAAAAATTTTTATAACAAGTACTGAAAAACATACCCTGTGTTCAGAGTGCTTGCCTAGCTGGTTTGATGACTAGCAGCAAATTTTTTTTTTTTAAAGTTATGACAATAGTAAATGCAAATTAAACTTTAAAAATAAGTAAGGTTATAAAATAACTCCAAAAATGACACAAATATTGCACATGATGACATTAATAACATCTAATTGAAATACAGTCTAGAGAGAAGTGGAAAAAATAATTTATTGCAGATCTTTTACACATTAACATTGAACATTTATACATATATTGAGTGTGCTGATATGAAAGACTAAATTTAAAGACATTTTTACATAAAAGTAGTTGCACTGTATTTTATAAAGATAGATATTAATAAGTTATCAGACACATTTTAAGAGTAACAGGCCAATTATTCCAACAGGAATGCATTCTAGGTTGAAATCAGACTAACAATTCTGAACACAGTGCCCTGGATAAAATAAAATTACATCCTTCTAAGTGTCAAAAAAAAAAAAAAAAAAAAAAAGGAAGCTCATTTCTGGAAGTGAAAGGCCAAGAATGGCTCTAATAGCAGTACCCAGCAGTGTATTTCCAGCTTTATTCCTGGACACAGCTAGAGCCCCTGACCTGTAGCCAAAGCCAATGTGACATCTCAACATGAAAAAACAGCTTTTTATAACAGCTGCAAGTGGTTAATGCGATTTTATACAAGGGATATAATAGAAATGGTAGCACTTTAGAGGAATTATGATTGCCAAGTGATCTGAAAGACCAACCAAACACTTTAATAGCAGAAATGTATATTTTGTATTTCCAAAAAGAAATTACCATACTTCAAAATAGTCACTCTTAGCATGGTATATTCATTCTTACTTTGGAAGTCTGAAAAATAAATTGCATTTTTTCCTAAAACTTAGAATTCACTCCTTTAGAAAATGATTTCTATGATGACATACACTGACATGATATAAACTTTGTTCTATGTTATAGTCATTAAAATATACATACATATGTGGAGCATTGAACAGATTTGGTAAAAAAATTATACATATATATGCATATATACGTATATATATGTATATGTATATGTATGAGATATATATATCTCCAAATACTGCTCTGTTTCATTTAATTAAAATTCAACAACTATTTATTAGGTGCCTACTATTTGCAGATCACCAGATTAGGTAATGCTCACAGTAGATTTTAAGACACATGAAGATCACATCATCTATATCAAAAGCCAAACTTTAGATAGTATATTAAAACCTTTAAAAATAATCAAAAGCAGAGCTAAAGTTGAATAACAGATAGTGTGAGATATATCTAGGAGAAGTGCTTGGGATAATCAGGACAGTGACATCTGTGTCCATCCATAAGGAAGCATGGCTCCTTGCCTTGGCACATATTAGGAGACAACAGGAACCTGATCTGCAGTTCTCTTCATCCCCCTATCTGAGATTCAGTTATCATCCGAATTAGTTTCCTTTAAAAAGTGGAAGAAATGCAGAATTGATTTGTAATGATAATAAAGCTTGCAGCATCCCTTTATATACATTTTTTCCTCTCTCTCTGAGTATGCTTTGTATTCATATCTACAGTGTCTATAAACCATTTGCAAAAGAATTCAGGAAAAAATTATTCTTAGGGTCACCCAGCTAAGAAGACTAACACTTAAGATATAGTTTAATTTTCATAAAGAAAAATTTATAATCATGCCAACCTCATAAGCAAATTATTTAAAAGTAAAAACAGCTAACAAAATAAGTATTTAAACACTTGGCATTTCGTTCCACTTGAGACTTGTTATATTCTAAAAGGCAGTTTTAGGGAATGTTAACACACAGAAATAAATATGATTAAGTAGTCTCACCCCCTCTGAAGAACCAATAACTCAACAGGGGAACAGAATGTCACGCTTGCTTCTGACCCTCTGCCTCGCAAGGAGGAAGAGGCTAGATGTGCCCTGGTATGCACAAGCCCACTACAAGTGGCATGATTACACCTTGGGTGTGCTCAAGTCCAAGGGCTCTGGCTGGAATACAACCAACAGCACTTGCAAGCTCCTAAAACTTCCCTACAGAATTGTTTAGAGTCTGGCAAAACATAAGTCATTCATCTCTCTGGAAGAAACTCACAATGGAATTGAATTTCAAAAAATCCCCAAATGCCCCACATGGAGATACTGTGAACCTTAAGCTTCATGGTTAAGAAACCTCGCAGGAACTGCAGCCCTTACTTAGTCCTGGAGGTGATTTTAGCACTAGCCCCACTCTGAGGGGACCTAGTAGGGAAGGTGTCCCTTCACAGCCCACTCAGTCACATCTGAACTAAATTAGGAAAAGCAAAAAAGGCAGTCCTTCTCAATATAGTGGTTTGGTTTTAATTTCATTGGAGAACAACCATAAAGTATCACCTACAAAGTACCAATTGATCTAACTGGCTCATATAATGTTTTGGTTTTTTAACCCTGCCTTACTTCAATGTTAATTTCTGTAAACAAGAATTCTTTTCAAATGAAACAAATTTTTAGGGATTATGGTTGAACTCCTCATTTTGTACTCTATCTTAAAAATAAGAATGTATCTCAGATTAGTCATACCTCTGTTCCTGTATTTTTTCTGGAGAGGAACCAAACTTGCATTGGTTCTTTTTTGCCCTTCATAGACACTGGACCTCTGTGCTCCAAATGGAATTGTGGATCTGAGTTTTCTGGAGACATAAGACATCTAAAAGAGAGGGGACAGGAAGTAAGGAGAAAAGTAGACAAAGATTCTTGGGAGAAGGGGTCATGCACCCAAGATACAAATCAAGACAGCAAAAGTTTCTAAAGTTGTATTTTCAAGACACTCAAGGTTTTAATAATAATGATCATTCAGGAGTTCCTAGGATGCTGTAGAATCATTTCAAATGGGAACAATGACATAAACTTCTTTGTTTTATTTTTTTGTTTTGTTTTGTTTTGTTTTGTGGTGCTGGGGATTGAACCCAGGGCTTTGTGCTTCCAAGGCAAGCACACTACCGACTGAGCTATATCCCCAGCCCCAACATAATCTTCTTAAATGAAAAATAATCCCAAATGTAAGGGAAAGAAGTGGAGGTGATAATAATTTAAAGATAAAGAAAAAAAGTAACTGAGTTAGCACACATGCAAGAAACTCAGTGAATACCAAGGCCTTTCCCCTTACCTGTAAGTATATTCAGACACATTTATTTTTCCCTTTTCGCCTGTGGTTTCTGTTCTGCTTGTAAGGTTGACAGTGTTTCCAAAGAGACAATATCGGGGCATCCTCTGTCCTATGACACCTGTCACTACCTCTCCAGTGTGTATCCCTATTGTTATCTGCAGAAACCAAAGCTTTGCTTTAATAACTTTGATCATTAACATATGTACTTTTGCTTACTTTGTGTTATGGAATGATTCTACATATAAAATCATAAGACTTCTCCATAAGAACTCCAATCACATTACAAGCAACTTCAAATACCCTCACCAAATCTTGTATCCCAAGAGAAACATTCTGCTCCAAGAGAATCATTTGAAGTCTGAAGATTGCAAAGATGTGAACGGGGCCACTTGCATGACACATAGGAAAGAAATTTTAAGCAATGAAACAGAAGAGATGGAAAGTTTTATCTCATTTTCATGACTTTTCAGTACATAGGGCAAACAAGAAAATTTCCAATATGAAAGAATGTAATATAATGGACTCAATAAAAATACTCTGGTATTTATTATCAAGATGCCTTTCTTTGCACATAGTAATGATCTCCTGAATAAGAATATAAATTGGTTTCCCTCAAAGGTCTACTACCAATATTATACTTATTTTGTTTACTAACCTGAACGGATTCACCATCTACTTGAACCTGGCCAGCAATTTCCATCATGTCCAAGGCCAGGTGGCAAATGGATCGTGCATGGTGGATGCAGGGCTCTGGTAAGCCACTCACCGTCATGTACTTATCACCCACAGTCTCCACCTGACACAGCACACATAGTCAGATGTCCACTGGTTAGCATAAAAGTGACAATTTCATTTGCTACTGTAATAAGAGAAAAAAATCTTCCCAGGGCTATCAGTAACTTTAAGATCTCCTCCCTCTTAATTCTATTAAAATCCTAATATATTAAATTCCAACAAGAGGAAATCTTGGAATTATTTGGAATTTATACACTTGGTACTTGGAGTTATGGATGAGCATAGAAACAATTAATTGCCTCTAGTAAGCAATTAGTTTCCCACCTGAGATCCCCTTCTAATTCAGTAGAATAATTTATTACCTTATTTCTCCCTGAAATGTGAAACATTTTGATGGCATAAGAGCTCCACCTGAAGTTCAGTGATTTATCATGGTCCTTAACCATTTATTCTTACGATATGCTCACCACGTGCCTCAGAAAATGACTATAAAATAAATAGTCCTTGTGAACTTATATTACCCTGGATGCCTAGAGATGGTTTAGTTAACATCTTTGTCTTTATGACGCACTATTCCAGTGACTTCATTTTTTCCAATATTTTATTTGTTTCTAGTTGAAATAAAGGGCAGAAACATCAAACAAATGTTTATCTTCGAGTTGATGTTATCTAAAAGCAAATATGAGTCCCCACGTCCCATCTCAAGCCCCTTGACTTCTTTACAGTGCAAAGCATTTATATAATTCAGTAAAAACGTATTTTACAGAGTACTAAAATGAATGCCATGTTTATACTAAATGTGATAAAACGACCTGCATGGTTCTGTTACCCAAGTGCAAATGAGCTGCTGAAGATTTTATTTTAACCAGGGAATCAGCTGCTCCATAAAACATGGAGTTTGGTTACAAGGAAGAGAAAGTTTTATAACAAGAAGTAATTATTTAAGAAAATGATAAATAGTGACTATATGGAGGCTTACTAACCCAAGACTGCAGCTATGGTCTGAGAACAGTGATAGCAGTGCTTCTGCAGGGGAAGTTCAGAGCTCAGACTCTGAACAGCACTGCAATAGGTTCTGATGAGGACTTACCTTATAAACAAAGGGATTTTTCCGTGAATCTGTTAGTGTGTCGAATCTGGTGTAGAGGTCATTGAGAAGGTTGACAATCTTCATGGCCCCTTCTCCAGATGCATGCTTGCTACAGAAAGCGTTGAAGCCCACGATGCCACTGAAGAGGATGGTCACATTGTCATATCTTTTGGCAGGCACTGGACGCTTTATGCCTCAGCTCATTGGCAACAGATGGAGGAAGGACAGAATACAGCAATCTGTTTGTCAGGGAGGGTTAGGAGAAAGTCACTGTGAGAAATGCTGGCAATACTTTAGTGCTTCTGCTGGTCTTTTCAGAGAGCATCAATGCCATTTGCACAGAGTTCTGATAAGAAACTTCAAAAATTAGCATCACACACTCTCTGTGTATGTATATACATATAAAAACACACACATACACAGATGTACATATATATGCATATATGTCATATATGTATACATATGTACATTATGAATATATACATATAAATGTATACATGTGTATACATACATATATATGCAGACAGGAACATATAGAACATATTACATCATTTGTTATTCTAATCACATATATTCCCAAATCCAAGCCTATTCAAACCAAATCAAAATAAGCCAAACAAATAAGTAAGCAAAACAAAGGACTGGCAATGGAAACTCAGTTTTCATTTGTTGTCCCGTATATCCTACCCCTGCTTTTATGACATTCACAGTATGAAAGCAGTCACCATCAGCGCCTAAAACATTGCATGTACAACATAATAACAGAAACATGTTTGCCTCTCATGAACAAGCAATCCATCTCGATTTTTGTAAAGTAATAAATGAAATAGCACTGCTCTGCAGTCTCATTTCACACACCATGGAGGACACTGACAAAACAGGTGGAAATTGGTTTAGACAAGAAAATATTTTCTTTCTGAAAGCAACACTGAAATTACCACAGTGGCACTGGGGTTTGTGCTAAAGGGACAAAAGTCGTGAGCACACAGGTGGAGGAGGAGAGGCGATGGATTAAAGAGACAAGCAGAGACCTGTGGGCTCTTAACACAAAAGAAACAGGAACAAATGTGGTGTCCTTGTCTTTTCCCTGCCCAAAGCCAAAGGTGAAGTTTAAATCTACAAAACAGAGCTGAGCTCTCAATGTTCCTCCTAGCCATAGTGGAATGTCTCCAATCTTTTATTTTTAACATCTAAACAGATAACATTTTATAAAATATTAAAGCCATCTTTGAATAGTAAATGCAAACAGAGTAGAACGATTTAGCTTTAAAGGAAATTAATAGTGATTGATTTATAATAAAATCACCTTGGAAACCCAACATCTCATCTAGTAATCCAATCTAATCTAATCTAATCGAAGGATTCTTGAAGCTAAAGAACTCTAAAAATTAAAAAAACACAAATAATTTCAGAAAGTCAAACCCACCTTGGGGAAAATAAAACAATCACCCTGTGATTAATACTTATCAGCTACACAAGTCAAAGATAAGCCCTTGTTCCAGTTTCTCAAACTCTCTGTTTTGGACTCCAGGTCTAGTGTGGGAATTGAATACTTTATTCAAGCTGACAATTTTGGGAGAAAGCGAATTAAGAGCTTTTTCAGTACATTATATAGAATATATGAATACGTCCTCAGTTTAAATATACATTCTTTGGATTATTAGTATTCAATATGTTACTGCTATTGTTTGGAAGTGACATTACAATCTTTCAGATTCATAATTCCCAGGCCCTAAAATAATTTAGAGTATAAGAAAAAACATCTTTGAAATAAAATGATTAATTCAAAGTTCATTGTTAAGGACCCACCCAGCCCCTGGACCAATGCAGATGGTCAGGATACAACTTTTGCATGAATGCAGAATTTGATTTCAATTATTTTTACACTTTTCCAAGAGATATTCTGACCTCTATTTTTTACCTTGATTTCTAAAATAGAAGACATATTCCTCTTATCATTGAGACTGATAGGTTTTCTTATTCATATTTTCTTTTAGAAAAAAAAGTAGGGCTGGGGATGTAGCTCAGTGGTAGAGCAATTGTCTAGTAGCCATGAGACACTGGGTTCCAGCCTCAGCATTTAAATAAATAAATAAATATTAAGTAAATAAATAAGGGCAAAATAAAAGATTTTATCTACTATTCTAGATATACATCAGGTCCCATGCTTTTTCAGCCTGGTTAGCAATCTTAACTATAGTAGCATCATAAAATAATATGAGTAAAACTTTGTCATTATTTAACCACATTCTTACGTGTCTGTCTTTTTCTTTTCATCTTCCAGGGCTCTTAATGTGAGCTGCAGCCTGTCCGTGAGAATTTCCAGTTCTTGTGTCAGTTTGTATTCCTCCCTGAATTGTTCTCCCAAGAGAACAAGGTCACGGGTGGCATCATGCAGAGGGATGTCACTCAGATACAGACCTCTCCTTGTCAAATCATCGAGGTTCATCACACTGTCATACAGAGAAATAAGACAAACTCACTCGCAAATTGTCCCTGTGACAAGACCAGCCCTAATTACTGTCATGGAGCATCATCCTGATGACGCCTACCATTCAAAGGCAGGCTGAAGAAGAAAATGATGGAGAATTGAATTAATAATATGACTTTAGTATCTTAGATATTTAATGATCTATCAAAGACAGTGAACTTGAGACGCATTTTCATCAAGTTGTATTTTTTGGAACCAAAGAGTGTATAGAAAATGGGCCTATGGAATATGCTTAATATTTACTTAAATCAAAGATGCTATTTATAATTTTCTAGAATTTTTCCTTATTATAAAAAGAGGGAAAAATCTATCTTAGCAGTAATGTTGCTTCTTTTGAGAAATGAGTTCATTTTTACCTATGGGTTCTATGAATCTTATAACTGGCTGTATTTCTCATTTGGACACAACGTTTAAAAGTTTACTATATTTATTACCCATCTTCAACATGTATTTTTTTTAATATTTTTATTTATTTGCTTTAGTTATACACAATGCGTTTTATTCAATGCATTTTATTTGTACATGGTGCTGAGGATCGAACCCGGGTCGCCCACGTGCTAGGTGAGCGCTCTACCGCTGAGCCACAATCCCAGCCCTTCAACATGTATTTTATGTACTTAAGAGACTTTCTGTGCTATTCTTACTTTTGGTTTTCAGATCTTCATCTATTCTTATTTTCTTTGACTAATTTTTCAAAGCATTAGTTGAACTTGCTGAATTCTGCTGCACTCTTTGTAACATTTTTTTTGGAATGACTTAATAATGTTTATTGAGTCAGCCAATATCTGATAAGTGAAAAGTTCACTGCTCTTAAAAATTCAACTCAAACATCTTAAGGTTACATTATTGGTTTGAATTCTGTAAATGCAAAGGAATTTGGTTACTCTGAATAATAATTTTTCTACAATTGACAAACTAGGGTTATGAGTTTACTGAACAATTTTGGATTAATAGAAGGTTCCCTTGCAATAAATTATCAGCAGAAATGTCCATAAATCTAAGCAAAAATTAGCATGGCAATATACAAAATAAAATAAAGATTTTATTAATAATGCACACAGTCTCTTTAGATTTTGTTAAACTGAATGGGTAAGCTGAAGTCCACTTTCAGAAATAAACCTATTTAGAAAAAGGCATTGGCCAAATGGTATGTAAGACCTACTACAAGCAGAGAAAAAAATAGATCATTATAAGTTTAAAAATGGAAATAATTGGTTAAATAATGTTCATAATGAGTTAGAAAATTTAATCAAATTATAAGTATCATTATTTTTGAAGTTATTTTTAATGAACTAGCAAAACAATTTTTCCTCAATTTAAACTAATCTTCAGAAATTATATATTATACAAGTAAAGCTGCTTTTACTTGATCTCTTGGTTTATATAATGCGAGAACAATCATTCTACACGCATGAACAGATCTAAGAATGCCTCACTATAAGACAAATTTCTAGATATGGCAGTGAACAAATATACTCCAAGCTGGCTCTGGTGGTGCATGCCTGTAAATCTCAGCCCCCTAGAAGGCTAAGGCAGAGGATTGTGAGTTCAAGGCCAGCCTTAGCAACTTCATGAGGTCCTAAGTAACATAGCAAGACCCCTCTCTCTAAACAAAGTATATAAAAGGGGCTGGATATGTGGTTCAGTGGGTTAAGCACCCCACGGTTCAATCCCTCGGGTACCAAAAAGAAAAAAAAAAAAAAAAAAAAAAAAAACAATAGACTCCCAAATTTCTGTTTCTGCTTCCAAAGATAACTTTCTTTCCATGAATAGAAACTGTACCTATTGGTGAGCTGTTATTCTACTGAACCTCAACATGGAAAAAGGCAGAGGTTAAAAAAAAAAAAACCCAAACAAAACCCCACTTATTGATAGCAGGTAAGATACTATTAGATCAATTTAGTTTATTAATGTAAAAATTGTTTTACATTCCACAATTTTGTCTCTTTTGTTTCATGACATGTATTTCCCAGAAAATATCATCATTATTCTTGGATTGTCATATATATTAATATGTAGTTGAATAATATGTAATTAATATTAAATAAACTTAATTATTTAAAAATATATTGTTCTTATGTATTAATGCTACAGTTATAATATTAAAGGAGGTTGATACTAAGTTTGTTAGATTTTTCAGAAATTATAACACGGTATCTTTGAACAGAAAGAGATCATGGGTGAAGTTAAATTAAAATTTTAACCAATAATCCACCAAAAAGTGCTTTCTCAAATGTGTTACTAGAGAATGTACATGCATTTTAGTTTTATGAAGTTATAAATGTACAAAATATCACCTAATAACAAACCCCCATGGTGATCTTTTCCTGATGTTCTAAAGCAAATTTAGATATATTTTTATATTCTGGATCCCCATGCATCTTTTAGTAAAATATTTATCAAAATAGAAAAACACCAATGCATAGATTTGCTCCCTTTTGATGTTTATTACAAACAACATATTCTACATAAATTTCAGTTTAACAATGTATTTTGAATAGTGTATCCTGTAAAATGGTTAAATAATTTTAATATAAAATAACTCAAATCAAAAAAATCATTAGTGTCCTTTTACAATTTTGCCAACATACTAAAGCAAGATTCATTTCTGGATGCTTTTATTTTATGAAGTCTCTTGCATATACAAAAATATAGAATTAGCTAACCAAATATTAGATATCTCATGATACAGTGGCATAAAGAACTTTGCAAATGGATTAAAACATGACACATATATTGTGTGACTTCTTCTGAGTACAACAAATGTTCAGTGAGATCATTTTTGTTAAAGAGAAGTAGTATAACAAAGGTATAAAATCCCATTACACTTCAACATAGGTAAACATAATGGACTATAATGTTATTGAACTCTCGTTAGCTAAAGATGGGTACTTATATCCATAACAATTAATCAAAAAGTATTACCTTGGTGAACACAGAAAAAGTATGCTATCTGCTTCGGGTAAAGTAGATCATTTGACCCTTGAGACGTAAGCAGCTGATCTCAGTCCCAGTCAGTTCATCCTCACATTCTAATTTCTCTACATCCAACAATCCTTCCTTGAAAGGCAAGACATAACCATTAACTAGTGCCTTTCTCCGTACCTCACAATTCAGCAATAAGGACACACATTCCTCATTTCCCCCCAACCATAAAGAAGAGTGAGTGCCTCAGAGCAGGAGAGGGCATTTCAACAGGTGATAAGCGTAAGTGGCGACATTACCACAGCTACTACAGAAAAGTAAATGGATGGTCTCTTCTGAACTCACAAAAGTGGTATCATATATTTAAAGTTTTCATGAATCTTGTTTTCCACTGATTTTCCAGTATGGCTACAACATGTATTACCAGGTTCTAAGAAAGAATAAACCAAGCCAATCCTGTATTCACAGAGTAGCTGAAAGCAGTCAGTTCCAAATATATAAAAATATGTATAGGTAATGGCCTTAGGGAGAGATTAAAGAAGAATGAAACGTATTCTAGGAAAACTACCTTTGCTATAATTATCCCCAAAACACAAACTGTGAGATCTGGACACTATCTTAATTACCAACAGCATGATATTTTATCACTTTTGTTTTTCCACAAAATGGCACCAAGAATAATAAACAATTCAAGCAAGAATAAATCAGGGGCTTAGGGTGAACTTAAAAAAAAAAAAAACAGTTTCTCATTTCTAAAATAAGGTGTCATCATTGCATAGGGAGTAGAAGATGATGGTTTTTACTATGACATAACACTGGACTGTCCCAGTAAAACCTCTAAAAACTCACTTTTACAAATTCTGATCTGATAATACAGTTCCTGCTCCTCAGCCACACTACATATCACCAACATCACCTTTTAGATAAGCATGTTTTTGAGGTTTTGCTTTTATCTCGCTGTAACTTCTCCATCTCACAGAATGTGATAGTAGATAATTCTCTCTTCTGATCATGTCTAATTAGTAACACACTTAACTTACACTCAACAAAATGTTTAATGCAATAAGATCTTAATTACCTTGCTTCTCAATACAAAAACTGTATTGATATGTGAGAGGATCCCATGGAAACTAATATCAATATGAGGACGAACCAGAGAGAAGACAGACAGAAGGCTGCAGTTCCCGGGCTGGAGCTAGAATGCAGATAAAGAGCAAAGGTTACTTCAGTAGTTGCAATCAATTTTATGATTTGATATTAATAACTGTATTAATCCAGCTTAATTAATTTTTTAAAAAAATGGAAAATTGGAACTATTGTATAAGAAACTTACCTCAACTATGACTCAAATCCCCCTGTACGCAACTCAGTGGTCAAGTGGACATCAAATAGTTTTTCATGAACGTAAACCCTAATATGGACTCAGGCAACTAATATCCAAATATAAGCTGATGCAAATAAAATAAACATTTTCAGAAGGACAAATAATGAAAATTTGTCTTAAAAAAATGTAGCATGATATGTTAAAATGCCTGGTTAAATGCCCATGTCCTTTGATGCTTTTTCTTCTAAATCCCACAACAATCTCTGTTTTCTATCTTGTTTTAAAATTTTCTTTCTTTTTATCTAAATATGTCAATGGTTGATTTTCAAAGCTGTTTAGAAGGTAGATATGCAATGAATATTTACTCAATAAATAAAAAAAATGAGGGTTACCAGCAAGTTCCCCATTTTGTCATTAAAACTAGTATATTATTCTCACATATATTTCTTGTTGCCCCATAATTGATCGAAGCAGAAACAAATAAACAAATATGCTAAGGAAAGTTGCAGTATTTCAACTACATTGTTGATAAAAATTTATGGGATGCTTGATATGCTGCATTACTTGATACAGTCAAAGGGTTAAATGAATGAAGGGCCACATGTAATCAGAGCTACCAGGTCCCAAGACAGCAAGCCATCATTTTACCTGGGGGAGCACTCTGTATATGGCATTGCCACATTGAGTGACCACTAGGTCCCGGTCAAATATTATGTGAAAAGGAAAAGCTTTGCAGAAGGTATATGGGCTGATGCGTGATTCCTGGGTACCATTTTCTTCAAATCTGTCAAGATCTTCATAAAAATCCTCTTCTTTTGACTCTTTTTTCCTCAATTAGGAATTGAGTGTGATCACATTCTTCATTTCTCTGCTGAATAACCTAGATGTCAAAGGGGGGAAATGATAAAATGATGTTAACTGTCTGCATTTCAGTTTAGAGAGCACATCTAAATATAAGAAACTAGTTATGAGAATTACATTTAGAAGGTTAGTTATAAAAATATTAAAATATATGCAAATGTATACTTGTTTAAAACAAAATATTCCTGGGCATTGATGTATGAAATTTGATGATTGAATAATTATTATTTACAAATATGGTGACCCATATGGCCTCTTGGGGTAGAATTAGGGGAAAAAACACCCATTGGACTGCTGTTTTTAACAGGCACATTCATATGATGAGCAACTTACAAAATCCACAAGAAAACACTACTTAATATGACAAAAATAATATTTAAAGAAAATAAAAAATTAAGGCAGAGAGATGTATATTTTAAAGTATATGCAATGTCCTTTTTATTTGTCAATTACACATAAAAAAATCAGAATAATCTAGATAGGGTCCTAAAAAGGAGGCAACAGTAGAGACAACTGCATTAAGCCCCAGGTACAGGCTCACTTGGGCTAGATGTATAGTTTTTTTTTTTTTTTTCCTTTTCTTTTTTTATTTATAATAGTAGTATGTATTACAATTCATAACGCACATATATAGCATCTTTTTACATACAACTGTTTGTATACAAAGTATATAAGTACCATTCAGATCTTCAATCATGCATTTAGGATAATGATATCATAATGATATCCTAGATGCGTTAGTTTGAAAATCAAGATTTTAAAGGGGGATCTCATGAAAATAGAGAAAATAGATAGGAGACTAATAAAGTAGAGGAAGACAATCAAGAAGTAGGGAGGAGGAGAAGGAAGGAGGGGAATGAAATCTGCCAAAATATGCTATTTTCATGTATGAATATGCCACAGTAAATCCTGCTTACATATATATAACCATAATGCACAAATTACAATGATATTAATAATAATGATAATAATAAAATGAATAGTAATAATAAAAGAGAGATCAGCAGAGCAAATGGATCAGGAGAGAGAAGAGGAAAAGGCAAAGAAAGGTACTGGGGAATGAAATTAATCATATTATGTTATGTGCATATATGGATATGGTTAATGAATCCCAGTATTATATATAATTATAATGCACCAATAAAAAGTAAGTTTAAAAATATGAACTATCTAAGAATAAATCTGATAAAAGATGTGAAGGATCTGTACAGTGAAAGAAAACTGTAGAATCTTACTGAGAGAAAGTAAAGAAGACCTAAATAAATACAGTGAAATGCCATATTTGCATATCTGCAAAAAAAAAAAAGATTGGAAATGAGATGCATATACTATTTTAATTGAATTCCAGTAAGATTTCCATTCATGGATGGATTTCAAACCTCTATGCAAGGTTTTAAATTTTTAAATGTCTCTGAATTTGATAATGTCATATTACACACAGTACACATTCTAAATAGAGAAAAACTAAGGATGCACTTGCAAATCACCAACAGGTATGAATTGACAACTCCCAAAAGAAAATCACAAATTTTAATGTGACATGACTATATTAAATACATGAGACAGTTTTCTAACAGAATCAATTTAAATGTTGCAGTTTTATTTTGTATAATACTGTACTTTGAAAGTTTGGGACTTTCCATCGTATTAGAACATAACTCAATAGAATAGCTAAGAAAGTACAGCCATGTAATGGCACTTGAACATGAATATGCTGAACACAAAAAGAAGCTCACTGGGAGATACTATACTGATATCAGAAACTGAAAAAAAACAAACGATTCCCTTTGTTGCAGAGTTACTCTATTGAGCGGGAGTGCCTTGAAATTAGCACTCAAAACTAGTGAAGTGTAGCCGGGCGGCGCGGTGGCCCACGCCTGGACAGAGGTAGGCTCTCGTCGCCTTAATCCCATCACTTTGGGAGGCTGAGTACAGGAGGATCGCGAGTTCAAAGCCAGCCTCAGCAATGGCGAGGCACTTAGCAACTCAGTGAGACCCTTCTCTAAATAAAAATACAAAAAAGGGCTGGGGATGTGGCCCAGTGGTCGAGTGCCCCTGAGTTCATCCCCAGTACCAAAAAAAAAAAAAAAAAAAAAAAATACAAAAAACAAAAAAACAAAAAACTAGTGAAGTGTATTATCAATAGTAGTTCAAGTTTTGAAGTCCCAGATCTGGCTTCTTTGACCAAAGTTTTTTTTTTCCTAAATGCCAAAATTAAGTTTGAATAAAAGAATAAAAACATTCCAACTATATTTCAAGGCAAACAAAAAAAATCACCCAGAAAAAAAATGATCTGTAAAATAATATCTAATTTTATACTATCTTCAATTTTGACTGTTCACATTATAGATATCTTGCACACTGAAATTCACAACTTGGTTAGTTACACAATCTCCTGCTTCCCAGCTGTTGTGTGCTCGCAGGGAATGCAAAGAAATTTCTTCTTGCCTTAAGCAATGTATATTTCAGAAAGAAACTCTGCTGCCACAAGCAATAAAAAATATCCAGTATAATGCATTCCAAGGCCAAATATAGAAGATTACTGGTGTTTTCACTGTTCTGGGTTACACATATTTCTAGTAAAGTCCATTAGCTGCAATCATAATAGGTAAATTCAGAATTCCATTATTTTTTTAATATTACAAGTGTCATCCGTATTCATAAGAGTCTCCAGCACAGTGTATTACCTTCATGTCTATTTCGGTTCCATGAGTATTTGCTGAGCTACCGTTTTGATGATTCCAATGACAATATCCAGAAGTCCTTCTCTCTCTGAGTAGTAGTGAAGAATGAGTCCTTTGCCCTTTTCTGCATCAGTGCACCTGAAGGAAGGTGCTCGCATACCTGGGTAAATGGTAGCAAGGTGGTCATGCAGAGCATCAAGGTTTCTGAAGGGAAGAGGAAAGAGGGATAGATAAATACCACTTCCACAAATGACAGCAAAAATTCAGAAGATCAAGATATGGAAACAAGGCTCAAAGCTGAGTTTATTTGGCAGCTCGGTAGAGCAAACATTCAGATAGCACATTTTTTTCACTTGCTGCACTGAGAAATCTCCAGGGCAAGTGCCACAGGAAATTGAAACTAAAATAGTACATCAAAAATATATATCTATGGTTACTAATAGCAGACTGTAAGAAAGGACAAACAAGTGGCATGTAAAAGAGATGCCTGAGCCAGATGAAAGAGTTAAGGGTTAAAACAAAGGTAGGCATATTTTTAGGGAGTTTTGGGTTTTTGTATATGCATGTTGTAATAAGCAATAGGAATGCCCAGAGTGACCACACATTACCCTTCAATTATACTATGATCCCCAGACTAATTTTTATTTTACATACAAATATTAGAGTGGTAAGGTTATGAAATAGAAGCATATTATTTTATGGAGTAATATTTTAGACATTTAAAGCACATTTAGAAATGAAAGGAGTATAATTTCTTCACATTCATTAACAGTCTTCAATCAAGGTAAAAAATTCATGGAGAGCCTGTGAAATAATTAACTTCTGGAATTGATGTCTTAGAAAACTGATAAATTGGCTAGTAAATATTTTCTCTCCTTGTAGACATTACATTAATTTAGAACATGTTAAATATCCCTACAGTCTTATATTACTTACTCACATATGAAACTGGTTTTGTATAAAGATTATCACAATAAATGATGCAAACTATATTTTTTAACTTGGTCCAATGTGACTTTAAAATAACAGTTCATAACATGTTTTGTGTGTAAGTGTCTATGTGTTGTCCATAGGATACACGCATAGCCAACATGGTCATGAAGGTTGATACTCTAGTGCTTAAATTGGTAAAATCTATTGTCTTTTTGTATTGCCCCATCTATACAGTGCATTCTCTTTTCTTCCTCAATATTACATCTATCAAAATCAAGTAAGGCTAGTTCTTAACAAAAGCATCAATTCATCCTAATTGCCTCTAGGGGCTGCAATGGCTGTGTAAGAATAATCCAATATGGCAGACTCCCAAGTGTTAGACAGCTGATATAAACCCAACCCCGGAATCTTAAATTTATATTTTTGTTCAGTTGAATGGAACAAGGCATTCCTCCTGACAAGTTCTTCTCTCATGGGAATTCTTCCCTGAGAAGGGACAGCCTGAGGGCTGCGCTTCATGACCCTTGAGATCCTTTGCGCTTCTATTGATGCTGGGAAAAATCCTCATGAAACATAATGTGCCTGAGAGAAAAAAAAAAAATTGCCAAAATATATTTTTTTTCTTTTAGCTTCATGTGCCACAAATTCCTCATAAGTCAAAATTGAGTTTGTGGCTAAAATTAAGGGCATTTGTCTAATATAGTCAGGCTCAGAGCTGTGGTTTATTGAAAGAAAAAAAAAGACTCATTAAATTTTTTATTCCTATACAGAATGTTTACTTATTTCATAAGTCAATATGCCTATACCACCTCATACCCATCTATTTCCATCTTGCATCATATGTATTATTAGCACATTTTTACACAAAGTCAATGCCAATATAGCATGAGGCAATAAGACATGGTATCCCATTTCTGTTAGCAGTAACCCTGATGCTCAGGCATGTCAGAAACTGGATATGATCACCCACACCTGGTATTTGATGGGTCACAAAAGGTAGTACTACACCCCTATGTGTGGGTGGAGCTATTTTAATTTCAATAAAGTTACTGATAACATTAAGACATTAATATTGGTAATACAATCTGCTTCAATTTATCACTTAAGGCAAATAAAATAAAAACTGAGTGAGAATATTTAATGTTTTTAAGTAACCAACTTTTCTGTGGTAACAAACTCTCTGGAGATTGCTGTTTTATTGAATTTACTATTAATTAAAATGGACAAGTAAAGTGCTTTCCTGGAGCATAAAAGATTTAACACCACTTTGTAATATTGATTTTCTTTAGATAGTATCTAACATAAAAAATACCCCTGGGATTTCTTTAGTTACAGCTTTCCTTACTTGGTTTTACTCTAAAAATTAAAGTGATTTCCACAGCTTGCCTATTTGAAGAAATAGCATTAATGATTATAAATTAAATTATTTTATTTGAGTGTTATATATATTGCTAATGTATGTGCCATCTTCATCTTTAGGACCACGATTATTGGGGCAACCTCAACAAGCTACTAAAACAGTTTCTTAGAATAGCTGAGAAAACCTTTTCCACATTCGATAATTCTATCTAAACGAAGTTGATCATTCAACACTGTGTGGTTGCAATGTATTCTGAAAAAAAAAAGTTTCATCAGAACTGATAATCTGTCTTATTTCTAAATATACCCATGAAAGCAAGTACAGGAAGAAAAGAGCTGTGACGTCTAATACAAGTGTCTCTATATAAATGTATTTATATATACAAACACACAGGTATGAATGAAAGCCAAAGAGAAATGGAAAAAAATACATACATACACACACACACACACACACACACACACACACACACTCTGTATTACAGGTATGTTTCTAGGAAATGAGAAGTATGATTGTATTCATTCTTCCAGATTTTGTGAAATAAATGAAAGGGAGGGAGGGAGGGAGGGAGGGAGGGGAGAGAGAGCGAGAGAGAGAGAAGAGAGAGAGATGATGGAGAGCAGGTTCATTTGCCTAATTTATGTTGAGATATCAAAAGGTTAGTCTGAGGATTCAATTTCATTTTTAAATGTTTTTGATATCATTTTGCTGTTCATGTCTACACCCAAAAATGAATGTACATTGTTTCTACTCAGGAATGCTGCTACCCGAAGTCCATATCACCCTGTCACCTGACATTCATCATTTATAGAAGAAAAATTAGTTCTAGTATCCTGGGAAACTATACTGAAGTTCCAGATTTAGTATGCTTTACCAATTTAGGAAAACAAAAGACACTTTTATTATTTGGCTGATAAATGCTTTAAAGTTAAATGTTTTTAAAGATCTCAGAATACTGCAAAATACATACAAATTTTCCTTTTGTAATAAGCATGTCAAAAATAAGCTCAGACATAATTACAAGGTACGCAGAAATTCATACACTACCCCCTCATTTTCTTGCTTCCTTTACATATAATCAAGAATTCCTAAATGATCGACAAAAATGGATTTAATAAAATCTTGCCTTGAAAATTTTGAAGAAAAGAGATTTATTTTTAGTCTTCAAGCATGGTAACCTAGCATGTGAGGAAAAGGGAATTGTCTGTATTGAGATTAGTGAAGTTGAGATCTGAAAGAAACTTAAAAAATCAATAATTATAAATCTCTGTGTGTGTGTGTGTGTGTGTGTGTGTGTGTTTTCTCTCTCTCTCTTTCTCTCTGAAGGAGGATGAAACACATTTCCTTTGTTTTTATTCCTCATACCTCAATGAAAAATAGGACCAGCACCAAGCTTTTAAAATGAATGTCCTGGGGTGAGGAGGGGCATGGGGGCAGGAAAGATGGTGGAATGAGATGGACATCATTACCCTAGGTACATGTATGAGTGCACATATGGTGTGACACTACATCATGTATAACTAGAAAAATGAAAAGTTGTGCTGCAATTATGTACAATGAATCAAAATGCATTCTGGCTGTCATATACACCTAATTAAAATAAATTAATTAATTAATAAGAAAAAAATAAAATGAGACTTAAAAAATCATTTTTTTTAGGTTTTTTCTAAGAAAGAGGGTTCATTTTAGAAATATTGAAGATGAAAATTTCCACCAAACAAAGACCCAAAAAAAATGGCAAACCCAATCCTAGTTAAAGGAAATTACAAAGGGAATAGGGTAAGATGAAAGCAAGTAAGAGATTGATGCTTTTTTTTTTTTTTTTTTTTTTTTTTTTAGTTGTAGGCGGACAAAATACCTTTATTTTATTTATGTGGTGCTGAAGATAGAGCCCAGGGCCTCAAACCTGTGAGATCAGAGCTCTACCACTGAGCTATAGCCACAGCCCCTGAAGTTGATGCTTTAATGACACTGCCTTTCTTTCTAGCAAGTTTTAGAAGAAATGTTTCCTTAAGAAATAGGCTTCTACCTGAAAAATTTACAAAGTGAAAATCCCTATTTGAAAAGAACTTGTACCAGTTGTTAAAAATATTTAAATAGGAATAAGGTTTGCACTATAAATATTATATCATTACCACTCTTTTTAAAAAAAATTATTTATTTGCTTTAGTTGTACACAATGCGTTTTCTGTATGTGGTGCTGACTGAGATCGAACCTGGGCCGCGCACATGCTAGGCCAGCGCTCCACCGCTGAGCCACAATCCCAGCCCTCATTACCACTCTTGACATAAATATTTTAATTAAAGAAAAATAAAAATAGTCAAAGATATGTACTTGTGTAAAATATTCCACTTACTCTTGTGCTTATAAACTCATGTATAAAAAAGATACTGCATACATAATATGAGATTTGACAGTTAATTGACGCTTTGTAAAATTGTGAAAGTATACAACAGATATTCAAAGAGCAATGTCTTCTAGTTCTACATTATTTCTTTATCTTCCTCTCACAAGTCTTTTAAAATAAAAATAATTCCTCTTGTGTCAATTTAAAAATTGCAGGCTATACTAATTGATATTTTCAGATGCTAATTTGGATGCAAAGAAAATATTTTTTTTAATTTAAAAGCTAAAAATAAAGTGAATAGTGCATTCTTTCTAACAAATATAAATAATTTAGAGAAGTATTAGAAATTTTAACAGCTGTTCAGGAAAATCCTGATATTTCCCAAAATAGCCTTTAGCACAAACATTTAAGAATTAGATCAGTCCATCAATCCCAGATTGTTGCTGGTGGGCTGGCCAAATCACAATGTTGTATTTTCTAATCCAAAAACCTGGAGCCAAACTGGATATGAACGAATATCCTTTTGCAGGCTGAACAGAGGCACTGAATGAAGAACTTGAATATATGTCAACTGAAAGAATCAGTGAAACTCAAACGGTCACTATAACCAAAGATCAATTTAAGGAGCCAGTTGTCTCCAGCCAACAATAAAGAATGCTTAAATGTTCAGTAGAGACCCTTAGCATAATTTAAACAGGCCCATAATTTAAATCCAGACTGGCCTCTAAAATTGCATTTCAACCTGTCTACTTTTCAATAATTAACCTGGCAGCCTTTGACACTCATTTTAATTTCATCTTAACTCTGAAAATATTCTTGGAGAAGTAAAGTATCTACAATTGTAACTGAGCAACACCACTGAAATTGAGTTGGTACATCATGTTTAGGATTGTTTGGGGGTCCCCATTCTTAGAGGTCATATATCATCCTAGCAGACTCAAAGCTCTTGGCTCATTGTCCAAATGCCCACATAACATACTAACACAGACCTAAAATATAAAGGGAAAAATAATATACACAGTTCTGCTTCATTGTACATTGTTTTATATCAAATACCACTGAAAAATTTGCTGGCTAAAAACAATAATTTTATTATTGTCTTGTATGGTTCTTGTGGGTCGTCTGGGAACAAAAGTTCTTGCACTGGTATGGAGTCAGTTAGAAATTGGGGCTGAAGTTATCAGAGTGCTGTAGCTGGCTGCTTTTTTCAAAAACAGATTATTCAAAGGCTAGTATTTATGGCTGGCTCTTTGCTTTGGCTCAGCCAGGTCATGGGCCTGCCTATGTGGCTTGTGCTTCTCATTTCATGTGCCTGGGTTCCTACAGGGATCATCCCATGAACAACTCTTCCCAAATATCCAGGAGGCAACCTCAAGATTTCTTCTACTGTAGCCTAGGAAAGTTTCAAAATGTCACTTTGGCCATATTCAATGGATCAAACAATAAGTAAAGCCAACTCAGATTGATGGAAAAGGAATCACACCTCTTGATGGGGGATAGGCAAAAATCATAACTGTAGAAGGGCAGGTAAGGTGGGAAATAATGTTGTCCAGTGATTTTTTGAAAAATATAATCTCCCAATATGCAATGGAACATTTGAAACCAATAAGCATAGATTTAAGTGGAAATACCATCAAAGTGGACATTTCTTATTGGCTACTTTCTTATGGAGACTTCAAAATCCCATATATTCTCTGCATGTTTTTAATCAATAATAGAAATTTATATAGCAAAAGCATGGGAAACCCACATAATTCATTGCCTATTAAGAATAAGAAAATGGAAAAATTGACAAAATTTCTTGTTGAATATGGTCTTATCTTTAAAAGAATATATAAAATTAAATATTAAGAGCCACACAAAAAAATTAAATTAATAAAATTAAATATATAAAAATTCAAACATCAAAATAAAAATATCTTGTATTATTCCTTTCTCATGTGGATATAGAATATCCTGTTGTAAATTACTAAGTCAACAAAATAAATAAATTATTAGCTTTGCTCAGTGGTCCAAAATTGATGAGTTCACACAGAAGGTAAGTAAAATCAATTCTAAACTATCTAATGTATCTAGATAATGTAATTTTCAAATTTTCCTCTAAAATATTTCTTAAGTTCATTACTACTTTCATTTACAGTTTTTAGCTATTTTTTGTTAAAGTTAAAATGGTAAAATAATGTCAATTAAAAATTGAATGTAGATGCACTCTGCACTCTGTATAAGCAGAGTTGTGAATATTGATATTAGAAGCAAAGTATTTCAAAGAGATAAAACATGTAGTTATCCATTGTTTCAATCAAGTAATCAAAGAAAATGATAAAAATACAGGTGGGAAAAAAAACAAATTTCTGAGGAACTTAACCACAAATACTACCTTTATTTTGTCTTTAAATATAAACTCTGCATAAAGGAACTGAGTGTATTAATCACAATATAATAGCCATAATTAAAAAAAAAAACTATAAGTACTTCAGATTAACTTTTGGTAGAATGCATGAGTCAGTATTGCCCATGAAAAACACTGTCAAATATTCTCTTGTGTTCTGACTTTCAGTTTACTATTTTTATTATTCTGTGAAGACCTTCAAATGGAAATATCAGAATGAATATTTAAAAAGTGCCAAGAAAAAACAGATACAAATAATGCACCTTGAAAATTTGATATTGAACAGTAATTTCCCTTGGGTCATTCTTCATAGTTCAATTTATGGCGTCATCTCTAGATAAAAGCTATGTAGTCTCATTCCCAAATTGGATTGTCCTTAATAAAATAATTAATCTTGAATTATTAGTGGGTTTGCTTAATAGTGTTTCCTTACTATATACACAAAATAATGAATATTCTATTTTTTTTTCTAAAGATAATTCCTTCATCACTAGACACATATTGAATCTGTGGAGATATCAGGTCATTAACAATAGATTATGCATGGTCTTTTGGTCTTCTGAAGTTTACATTCCAGTTCAACAAACAGGAAATGATAATGCAGCATGAGAACAACTGTGGCTGGGAAATAGAGCATGCAATGCAAGCATGAGAAAGCCAATAACCCTGACTTGGATAGCTTAGAGATTGGAGAGAGGAGGGAAGTCATCCTGGGAGAAGCAATCTGATCTCATGATGAAGAGGATTTTTTATCTAGATGAAGAGGAGCCAGAGTAACTTTCCAGGCAGAGGGAAAAGCACGTGCAAAAGCTCAGAGTGGCATAGAGAACAAAATAAAGATTCGAGAACGGGTTAAGTTTGGCCAGACTGAGGAAAGGAAGAAGGAGGAATAGAAAGAGGATGGAAGTACTTTCAGTTATCTTAAATGTTTGACATTTTTTCCAATGAGCAATTGAATTACTCAAGGCTTAAGCAGGGAAAAATGACATGAGATAGATTATTTCAGAAATGAATTGCCTAGGGTTCTGGAGGGGGAGAAAATATTGCAATTGTTAAGAAAAAGAAGCAGGAAAGACACCTGATCTCTAGATGCTGTTAAGACTCTCCTCGAGAAAGTGTGTGGGAAATGAAAAAAATTTATTAGAATTCTCAAAATTCAGCCCATTTTAGGATAATACAGCTTAAAGACTTGGTGATTGGTTCAATTTAAACAGGTGAAAAAGAAACAAAAGCCTTTAAAATCTCTATCAAAATGAGGTCCAATATATCTTACTCCATAATTTCACCACATTAAAGAATATTTTTATCACTGTGTCTAATGGAAAATGCCAATTTTTATATCTGAGCTAGGATCTCAAAAACAACTCATGAAAATTGTTCATTCTATAGTCACACACAGAAAAAAGCACCATTTAATTTCTCTGTAATAAACCTAATGACAATAAAATATTTACTTCTAAAAATAGCAGCAATTCTAACATAATCAATGTGTCATAAAGACATACAATTTCAAAACCAGGAAAAAAAATGGATGGAAAGTGAGTAATATTAATGAAAACTCTACAGTATTCTAAATTACTAGATTCCTCGTTAATCAAACGGGGGGAAAATAAAATTTGTTATAATCTAAAGACTTGTTACTTATGCATTTAATATAAAATTATTCACAGAACTTGGTATAGTGGTGCATGCCTATAATCTCAGAAACGAGAAGCTGAGACAGAGAATCTCAACTCGGCCAGCCTGAGGCAGAGAATAGCAGGCTTGAGACCAGCCTCAGCAACTTAGGGAGACCTGTCTCTAAACAAAAAATAAAAGGGCTAATGATAATAGCTCAGTGGAGGAGTACCCCCTGAGTTCTATCAACCCGTGTGTGTGTGTGTGTGTGTGTGTGTGTGGTATCTCAATATATAAATACTATAATATATCTACACACATATCATAAATATTATATATATTTACTATAATACCTATATTTATATATAGTTATTAAATTTATATTCTTTCATACTTGCCTATTGAAATCTGCTGTAATAGTTTTACACTATGGCATATCCCATTTCCAAGCTCAGAAACAGCATGTGGCTAGTGGCTCTCCTACAGGACAATGCAGCTCTGCAACACAGAGAAACACACCTAAACGACTGCTTGCTCTCTCACAATCCGTCCATAACAAGGTGAGCAGATGGTCATAATGAATAGAGGTTAAAAACAGAATTATTAAAACCATTTAAACATTTGTGGTGTTGCTATGATCATTGAGAGACAATGGTTAGAATTAAGAGAGCAACTGAAATTTGCAATTTTGCTGATAAAGTGACAATTATCAACAAAAATATTAAAATGGTACATAATTCCAAAATTCGAAACACCCAAAATACTTGAAAGTTATCAAACTTTAATCTGCTCAAAATGACCTGCCTGTTTAATTTTTAATTTAAATATCTTCCTGCAACTACTTTATTTTTTGAAGCAACAGCTTTTTTTTTTTTTTTTTGACACTGGTGGTTTAGTAAATCCACAGCAGGAGATTGCAAACCGTTTTCCATCTTGATTTAAATGCTGTTTTAAAGTTTATAAGAAAAATGTCCCCTATGTAAACAACAGACATTTTTTGATTAAACACTAAAGTTCTTATTTTGGCTGTTAAATCAATAAGGCAGGCTGGCTGAGAGTAGAGTTTTACATTCCCTCAAAGCTGGGCTGCAGTTCAGCGGTATGCACTGACATCATTTTCCAGCAAGGTCTGGCTGCTCTCAGCAGCCAGCTTTGAAATATTCTTTTGTAAACAACTACATAATTTTTTATGTTAACACATTTCAAGAAGAGGGTCTCACAAAGACTCATGCTTAAAATAGCACAGTCCCATCTAGAAATAGACTCTCATCTAATGGGGTAATTTACTAGTAAAAAAACTTTAAAAATTTTAACAGGACTATAAGACACAGGCCTTTGGTGACATTATTTATCTTTTTCCACCTGACACTGACTTTGGAAGGCTTTCCAACTTTCCTCTTACTAATAGGACTTATTAATAGGTAAATTTACAGCAAGTATGTTCAGTATTTTTTGGGAGGTAGACACCTAAAAGACCTTATTTCTTTGTTCTAAATGACAAGTTCTAAATAGAACTTTGTAAATACTGATATGCTGTTTAATTAACTCTACTAATTGAACTATCTTACAAAATGAAAATAGAACTATATTACAGGTCAAAAACTTAAAACCACAAACACTGGCATGTATAATAACTAAGAAAAGAAACAGTTGAACAGATCATAATAGACCTTGTAAACTTAAAAGGTATTAATTATGACTTGCATACTAGAAATAATCAGCAACTAGAAATTAAGAAAAAATATGAAGTAAAAGTGCTAAAATACATTTTAAGACCAACCCAATAAATGTTACAAAGCCCCATGATGATAGCCCATTTTAGCAGCATGAGACTCTTGTAACAGATGGCTAAACAAAAGCAATTCCAGGACCTCTTTTTAAGAAACACAAACTCATAACTCTTAATAATAAAATATCAAATTGCTTACCTGTAGAAAATTCTCTGACATTGGAGATCCCAGGACACGTAAATTGTATCATAACCAGATTCTTGAGACAAAGACAAAAAACATCTTCCCAAACATTTGAAGAATTTCACCAGCATTGAGATCTGTTTTACAGGTTTGAAAGAGGTTAAAAAAAAAAAAAATATATATATATATATACATATATATATACATATATATATACTACATATATATATACATATATATATATAAAACAAGAGTAGAATACTGTTAAAGAGAAAAGAAGGCTAAAGTATATTTAAAATGAATTTAAAATAGCTAAACGGTTAGTGCAGAGTGAACACAGTTCAAACAAACAAAAAAACAAACAACAACAACAAAAACCCCCACATCTGGCCAGGACAATTCAATGCATTCTGAGAAGACAATATATTAATATATTAACAAGAATAAATTGGTACTTTTTAATGATGTTAACATTTTTCTCAGCTTCCATAACAAAACTACTCAATTTTGACATTTTAAAACATAAATACAAAATATGTATATTTTTAACAATTTATCTGCATATGGTATGCACCCTAATATTCTGCTTTTTCTGAATATATTTCACTGCATGTCATATTTCCTAAAATTTAAAATTTTTTTTCTGTAACTTTTCAGTGTCAATTTTTGCTAACCTTATTCAACATATAGATGCAATAATTTATTCAACCAATCCTCTCTCATTGAAAATGTAGGCTTATCTATGATTTGATAAAATAATTATTACATAAAAAAAAAAACACTTGTACAAAAATCTTGATGCAAAGAGATTTTTATACTACTTTAGAAAAAAATCCTCAAGCATTTAAATATGTTTTAAAAAAAGAATATGATGATGTAAAATCAATCTCCAGAAAAGACACTTTTAAAAATTATTTTTATCTGTTCTTTTTAGTTATAATACATGGCAGTAAAGTTGTATTTTGGAATAGTTTACATAAACATGGAGTATATCTTATTCTAATTAGGATCCCAGTCTTGTGGATATGCACATGGTGAGATTTGACTGTGGTGTAATTCATATATGTCCATAGGAAAGTCATGTTCAGATCATTCCACTGTTTTTCTTTCTCCTGTCCCCGCTCCCTTCCCTTCATTCCCCTTTGTCTAATCCAATGAAACTTCTATTCTCCCCTACTACTTGTTGTGTGTTTAGCATTCATCACCTTTGTTTGGGGGATTCACTTATTTCACTTAGCATAATAGTCTCCAGTTCCATCCATTTAACTGGTGAACATAACAAAGTCATTCTTCTTTATGGCTGAGTAATAGTCTATTGTGTATAAAAAACCATATTTTCTTTATCCATTTGTCTGTTGACGGACACCTAGGTTGATTCCATAGCTTACGCTATTATGAATTGTGAATTGTGTATAAAGTTGATGTGACTAACAACACTGCAGTATCCTGATTTTAAATCCTTTGGATATATACTGAGCAGTGAGGATAACTGGATCAAATTGGCGGTTCCATTCCTAGTTTTAACTGCTTTCCAGAGGGGTTGAACTAATTTGTATTCTTACCTGCCTGCAATGTATGATGTACCTTTTGCCTCATATCCTCACCAACATTTATTGAGTATTTGTATTCTTTTTTTTTTTTTTTTGGTACAGGGGATTAAAACTGTAGGGGGCACTCGACCCCCAAGCCACATCTCCAGCCCTATTTTTGTAATTTATATTTAGAGACACGGGTCTCACTTGTTACTTGTATTCTTGATTGGATGCCATTCTGACTGGAGTGAGAATGAAATCTCAGTGAGTAGTATTTAATTTACATTTCTCTGATATTCTAGAGGATGTTGAACATTTTAAAAGTCATCTTAATTTATCATCAGATCAAAAATGTGGCAGTGATTTCTCTCCCCTTTAATGCTACTCTTGACTGCACTAGGTATTTCATTTTTTAAATAACTACCAAATTTTCTATTTTAAAAGTTATTTCATATTTGCTTCAATTTTGATTACTAATGAGGCTGTATAGTTTTCTATTATTGACCACTACATTTTTTTTCTAATCCTGATGTACTGTTAACCAAAGCTACGAACTTTATTCTATTTTATAGCAAATTACAGCCTAGGATATGCCTGTGGGAAATAAAAGATATTACCTTGAATATAACTTTCTCTCCATGAAACTCTTTGCCTTTTTCTGCAGTGGTCTTTGTTATATCTATAAGTCACAGTTTCCAGTTTCATTTTATCAATAGCTAGCATCAACTTGTGAGATTATAAGAAGAGATTTGGGGATAGTATTTTCTGCATATACTTGCTAATTATGGGTATTGCTGACATCATAAATGAAGTTATACACTAATTATATGATATAGTTTTTTTTTTCCTTCCTCAGTACATAGCTTCCAGTGGAGAAAGCAGAGAGCATGCTTTCTCTTTTTTTCCATTCTGGAAAGAACTTGTAAAGGGAAGAAGAGGGTGGTGCCTAGCCTGACCCTACCACATATAATATGGCTCCCCACCAGTGGTTGTGATACTGAAACATACATTCCTTTGGGCGTTCTATGTGTAACTGAACCAAAGAAGGAAATTCACATTCAACTTACTGAGAACTTATGCTTGCAGCAGCAACCAAATCATAAGTTTAGGAATCATCAAATATTATTCTGACAAGAAATTGATCCTTCTTCATCTAACTGTGCCTCTTTTTCTGGAAAACAAAAAATTGAGTGAGCAATGTGGTGGGAGAAGTTGAAATAACAGAGTAGCTACCATTATATAAGAGCAATGGTTATTTATATCTGAAATAGGATTTGTTTTATGTAAAATTGTTTAAATCAAGATCTTGTATCTAAAAAGTCTAGTTTATTAAGAGAAACTGTCACATCCCTCTTCACAAATTAAGATTATTTTTAAACTATGTTTTTTTGTACAATTATTTAAATGATACTCTAATATAGTGGTGTAAATTTAAAAGCATCATTAAAAACTGCATAAAACATTTACATGGTACGTTCTAATACGCCCAATATAAACTTGATACTGAACATAATCAAGAAGTAACTTTGGGTTAATAAAGATTCAGCAAACCATTGTTTGTGTCCCTCGTAATGTGCTGGACATTGTTGTAAGGCTCCAGGATAAAACCTTCAGTGAAATTGACAAAAATCCCCAAGCCCCCTTAGAATACATAAATAATCTAGTACAGGAGGTAGATGAAGCATCAATTAATACGTAGTATAAAAATAAAAATACAGGTGGAAAATAAGCAGAGTAAGGGATTGGATGTTCAAGTACAAAAGCAAGGAAAGCCTTGCTGAAGTGGGAGTATAAAGTCAAGTGATTGTGGAGCCATCTGGGGGAAGTGTGGTCAGGGCAGAGAGAATGGTAAGTGCCAAGGGCATGGGGGAACAACAAAGGCCAGTGTGGATGGAAGAGAGGAGAGGATCAAAGAGAATGAGTCAGAGGAGGTCACACGACAGGCCACCATATTTGGGAATCCAGTTGGTCACTGGGTGACTGACATAACTTGAAAGAGATGGAAGAGGTCCTGGCACCTGCTATGTGACAGGCTTAAGAACTGACCTAGGTTCACGGAATGAGGCTTAGCTGCTGTATTGAGGATGGAACAAAGGCATTGTAGTGACAGATGGAGCAGGCCAGTTAGAAGGCTACTGCAAAACATTCGGGTAAGAAAGACTTCAAGATGGAAGCATGGAATTGGATGGGCATGGTTCCATCTCCATGCTTGTTCCACAGGATTTGCTGATGGACTAGGATGCAGAGTGTGAGAGGGAGAAGTCTGAAGGAATGACACCAAGGTTTCAGGACTGAGCAACTGGAAGGATGTTGTCATCATTAGCTGAACATGAGAAAGACTACTGGAGGTAGACACTGGTGGTTAAGATCAAGAGTTATGTTTGTAAACATATTAAGTATGGAGATGCCAAGTGGACTGATAAAATCTTCAAATATATCTTTTGCTTATTAAACACAGTAGCTCAAAATGTACACAGTATTAGTGGAAGAAAATTATAGTTATCATTTTTAATAGTCATCACAATTCAAGTAATACATTTATTTTGATAGGATTTGGATTACTTTTCTCAAACAAATGATCCAAATGGGAGGGGGAAAGCCATCCTTCAACACTGTTTTAGGTTGCAGAAAGGAGCTGACAGCTCCCATATATCTACCCCAGTGATTAAATTCATAAAAAATACACGGAAACTTGGATATCAATCTCTGACTCTTTAATCCAACTGATCGTAAGTCACTGTTGTGTTTCCGGGAGAATACAAGGAAAGCTAGACACTGTATCAGGGGAAATTTCAAGGCAGGATTTCACTTTCCTCTCTTCTGAAGCTGCATCATTGCAGATGCATCTCAAGGGAAAGTTCAAAATAGGCGCACGTCCTATGCCAATTTTAGCTGGAAGATATTCCTCAAGAACATCCAATGTTCTTCAGAGCATATCATTTCCTTGGTTGCAGACATGCATTCAGTTTCTTTGAAACAAACCACAATCCATAATAAAACCTTAAATTTAGAATGAGATCCAAGCAAAAAATATAGTTTCTTTTATATGAGAAAATTTGGAGGAATAACCCATTTTTCCCAGAAATCCCTTAGCCATGAGTCAATGCATTCCTTCTTTCTTTTCTTATTTTAAAAAATAAGATTCAAGAGAGAAGGGTGGGGGGGGAGAGAGAGAGAAAGGGGAGGGTGAGGGAATCAAGGACAGGAAATGTAGCTAAGTGGTAAAGTGCTTGCCTAGCTTGTGTGAGTCCTAGGGTTCCATCCTCAGAACTGTCAAAAATAACAACAACAAAATGATTTTGGTAAGCTATGGTGAAGCATGGCATTCTGAATTTCAGAATCCCAGAATTTACTAGCTGAATAAAATTTGAAGAAATAATATACATAAGCACTGAGCATTAACCGTTTGTTTTCTATAGTGGGAACAAAAATATAACTCACTTTCCGGAAGTATAAAAAGAACATGTGCAAAATTTGTGTTCTCTTCTCGGTACTCTCAAGCAGTAATGCACATTACTACTAATTACAGTAGCTTCCTTTGCCTCATATTCAGTGTAGAGCTATAAGTAAAATGAGAAGTTTCCTTTTCCCCAAACATATTATTAAATTATTAACTATTAAATTAAAGGGACAGACCTATTCAAAGACTTGAATCTTTATACCATACTACTTCAGTAGATATCCAGAACTCATGCAACATAGAATGTACAAACACCAACTCCAATTTATCCTTTGAGAAATGGTATTGTATATTAATGCATTTTCTAATTTATAATCTGTGAAAATAAATGAAGTACAGGAATGGAAAAACTCAAAAAGAAAAATAATCCTCATCTCCTATCCTGAGATAAACCACTGCTAATTATTAATATTTAAGTTACTCATGCTTCAATATCCTGTACATATAACACAGCTCGCCCAACTGCTTTAAAACCTCCTTTGTTGTTACTTACTATTTGACAGATATATTTTTCAGATTAAAATAAATAAATTTTTGTGCCATGACTGAATAAAATTGCATTGTAATGGACACATTGAAATCTTGGTAAAAAATTAGATGGCTTTTATTTTTTCCATAAGTATGAACAATGCTGTGATGTATACCTTTGGTCATTACTGTATTTCTATGTAAAAAATAAAATAAAATCCTAGAAATGGAATTTCCAGTTTGAAGGTCATAAATATCCTGATTCTTTTTTCTCATTTTGCCATCAACATTTTATTATGAAACAACACTAGTATACAAATTATAGTTTTTGGAGCCCCTGATTTAAGACATGCTGATAGAATATAAGTAAATGTTAGTTTAACACATAAATAAAAAATTAATTAATTAATTCAAGTTTTTACCATGCTCCATTCTCTTTCTTCAACCCAAAGAAATAAAAATCCACAAATTTCTGTAATAAACTCAGTTTCTCTAAACACACACACAACTCCATAACAAGCCTTAAATGAGTGGGGATATAAGCAGAACACGCACACCTGTGCATAAAATGCAACCAGCCATTTTCCCAGAAATCCCCTAACCGTGAGTCAATGCATGTCTTTCTTTCTGTCTGTCTTTTTATAAAATGATGCCTTTATCTTTCAAGCTTTACTTTCTGAAATGGTCCCACCCAAACATGTTTTCCTAAGTAAATGGTAGTGCAATGGCAAGAAATAATCACCTTCTCTTACTAATTTCACATCAAATGTCTACTGAATTATTAGAAGATTACTTAGAACTCTTTAATTACATTTATCTTAGAAATCTGTGGGAATATTTGGGTCACCCTTCCTTCCTTCGTTCCTTCCTTTTTTTTTTCCCTAGAAAGGTTTTACTTACCACACCTTCCTTCCTTCTTTTTTTTTCCCCAGAAGGGGTTTACCACATGTATATAGGCTTTGTTTAAATCATTGCACTACACAAAGACATTATGTAATTTCTTTGTTATTTAAATTACACTTAATGTACACATGAGGAAAACCATGATTTCTCTGAGAACCCTAATTAAAAATGTTCCCCCTAATGAAAGATTTTTGGATGTGCTTTTATGTTTCAGTTGTTAGGTGACAAAAAATACCAAAGTAATATGTAATAGGGCAATAGGTAAATGGGATTAAAGTGCATTTCATGGTGTTCCAGCTATCGAATAATTACGCAACAGAACTGCTACCTTCATGTGTAGTCACTTCTTGTATTATTGTGCTGTTGTTTTCTATGATGGTGATGAATTATTTAAATCGGTTGGGTAACCCCAAATGAACAGTTTTCTACTGTGTTTCAAACAGTATGATTTCCACAGCTTTCTTTTATCTTTACCCAATGCCGTCAATGCTTGGGTTAAGCATTCAAATTCTATCTATTCAGGTGCACAACTCCAGAAAGCAGTCAACAAACATAACAAATATTTAGAGAAGGTTTATTAGAGAAGGTTTATTTTAATGCAGCTTTAAGTTTAATTTTTAAAAAAATGGCCTAGGATGAGGAGCAAAAAGAGCATTTCATTTGGTTTTCACAAAGTAAACCTAGACAGAGAAACTCACTTGTGTTCCACCCATAAGTCACACAACGACAAATAAAGAACTAAACTAACCCCATATGCAGTCACACTGAGTCTGGGCAGTTTGCCTCTTGGTGTTTAATTTTCCTACTCTATAAAACAGATAAACAGAACTATTTACCTCCAGTCATTTGGGTCAGCTTGACAATTTCAATCTATGTAAAGAAGCTTAGAATAGTGCTTCTCACACAGTGCCCAATATGTCTGTTATGGTTTGGATGTGAAGTGTCCCCTAAAAATTCATGTGTGAGATGATACAAGAAGCTTTAGAAGTGAAATGATTGGTTTATGAGAGTCTTAACCCAATCAGGTAATTAATCCCATATGGGATTAACTGAGTAGTAACTGAAAGCAGGTATGGGTGTGGATGGAGGAGGTAGATCAATTAATTAGGATGTGCCCTTGGGTATATATTTTGTATCTGGTGAGTTAGAGTGTGTGTCTCCCCCCACCCCCCAGCCCTTAGTGCAATGCCCTGAGCCATGTTTCTTCCACCATAACTCTTCTGTCATGATTTTTTTTTTTTTTTTTTTTTTTTGGTACCAAGGATTAAACTCAGGTGCACTCAACCACTGGGCCACTTCACCCAGAGCCCTTTTTTGTATTTATTAGAGACAGGGTCTCACTGAGTCTTGCTAAGTGCTCACCATTGCTTAGGGCTGGCTTTGGACTTGTGATCCTCCTGCCTCAGCCTCCCAGATGCTGGGATACAGGCATGAGCCACTGCACCCGGCTGCTCTACTAGGTTTTCTTAATGATGTGGGAAGCAGCCATATTTCCTGATCACTCCTAGCTCCAGCCTTCTGTAAAGGAATTGCTTGACTACTACAAGCAAGTTGAAACCAAGTCTTCTTAAGGCTTGCGTGCCTTTTTTTTGGATGAACAAGGAGGCTATCATCACCAGTACATGAGACTTTTCAAACATCTTAGCAATGTTCAGGGCATAAATTTTGACTCTGATTGTTACTTTTCCCCAAACCTAACTTCTTCATCTGTGTCCCGTCTTTGTCTAGTTCTCACTTTATTTGAAAAATTGCTTATTTAATTTAAATGGCTAAATACATTGGTTTCCATTACTTAGTAATATTTCTTACAGGTCTCACTGAGTTGCTGAGTGGCTCACCATTGCTGAGGATGGCTTTTAATTTGAGATCCTCCTAGCCTCAGCCCTCCCAAGTGCAGGGATTACAAGTGTGCGCCACTGCGCCCGGCGCCCGCTCGCACTTCTGCCATGATTTCTCTCCTCATCTTGAGACCTCATGAGGAATAGAGCTGGCCTTAGGTCTCAGTCCATAGACTGAGACTTCTGAAACTGTGCAGCCCCAAAATAAACTTTTCCTCCTCTAATTGTTCTTCTCAGGTCTTTTGGTCATCACAATTAAAAAGCTGACTAAACAACCACCTAAACACTGTAAAAACATTATTGTACTGAAGAAAAAGATGAAGGAAGAGGGAAAAAGAAGAAGAGATAAAAAAGATAAGAGGAGAGGAATGACAATAAAATCTTATTAATTTTCATTCGCATCAAAATAATTAAACCAAACATATACTTTGTTTGATAAGATGATACAATTTATGAACTAAAATTGCCATAAGCAAGCTCTCCGGCTCCTGTCTTAAAATCATGACCAAATGATAATCAAATTCTAAATGCATTGTAGCTATGATTACTCAATAACTGTTTAAAAAAATTAAGTATTTTTAAACGAAATAATTTTCCCAGACCAATCTTTTGTTTTTTTTCTAATTACCTTTCCCCAAAAAAAGGTAGGTATTTTTGGATTGGGATTTTGGTTCTTTTAATTAATACACTGTATCTAACCCAGGTGTGTGGAACAA